>JAHIAL010000094.1:525475-554064 GCA_021605145.1 Aegilops bicornis
TTGGGTATAAGTAGAATCTTCATAGCCCAAAAAAAAAACACAGTCAAAGTCAAACGTTTGTCGGTGGCACAGGGTTGTGTTTGAAGAAATGGAGTTTCGTTGTTCGTCACATGAAACTCTGCACTTAGGGATCAGCCTCACAAATATGCTCTTCGAGCTTTGAAACCGTCTTCTTTGTGGACTCGGCTGTAGGCTATATATCCATGGCTTATTGAGATCCCCTCCCTCCTTCCTTTCTCACTGGAAAAATCAGTAGTTGTCAATCGACGACCAGTTATCAATCAATCTGATGAAGGTAACAATATCCTCCTTGAAATCCATATAATCATTCCCTGGAAAATCAACCAGATTCTCCCTCCTCTTATGGCTCAAAGGCTCAACCTGGCTAGTAAGTCGGCATAGGAGAGGAGCACTCATTCATCTTGTGGTGGGCTGGCTTACTACTCCCCGATATTAGCTCTCGTGGTTAAGCAATTCGAAATCAGTTTGTTGCCCTGCAAGGTCTTTGACCTTGGGTATATGAGTAGGAGACTTAGGACAAGATGGCGTCGATAGGCGGTGGGGCAAGCTGCGGATTGTGTGAGACATTTATTAGGACAAGGTAAGCTACTTAGGCTAGGGAATAGGTACACATAGGTCGAATCGCTGGCAAGTCTCAATAACCAAAGTAGGAGTTGACGAGTGACTTTCTTCTTCTCTATTCCTTCTTACTGGACTGGACGGATTCCTTTCTGTAAACTGAGTTAATGGAGTCAAGAAAGAAGCTAGTACAATAGGCATTCTTATTCCGTAAAATAAGTCACTCGTAGGCAAGACTTTCTCTCGAGAGTTAGAGCTTCGAGACGACTTTCGCAGATGTTCAATCTTGCGAGGCGTATGAGCCAGATTTTTAGTACTCTCCCGACCTGTTAGAGGCCACCCTAATAAGCGGAGATTGCCGGAAAACGTTGCTCAACAAGACAAGAACCAACTCGAAAAGGAGACCCTGGCATAACAAGTGGTCATCTCAGATTAGAATAGAAGCCACGCTAATTGTGAAGAACCCACGGTAGGGGCGTTAGCAATCGATTTTACCACACTCCGTTATACCCTCCCTTGGGGATGGCTTGGTGCTAATATAGGACTTTCGGAGACCTTCCGCTTGTTGTTTTGGTCCAGCCTGAGTGGCCATAACTTCTCTTGTGATTTAGTTTGGAGCGGTCTTGCTCTTGTTGTTCCGTTGTTGCGCCGTCCTATTCGGATATTTAGGACCAAGAGGTACCGGATTCTCTTCGGATAGGCCCCGAAAGGAGAAGAAAGGCTGAAATGCCAACGGACGTCATCTATTCTCTAATTCACCCGATCCCTATCCGCTTTCCAAAAAGGAAGAATGCATGAACCACGGCAGAGGAGAAAGGACGGATCACCCGTCGATCTTTTACAAAACTATGCCGTAAAGGATATAAAGATCGACCATACAAAAGCCATCTCCATCAATCTACGCTCATTAAGGAGAGGGTTCCTTAGAGAATAAAATGGGGAGCGAACGAAAAGATGTGTGGCTGAGGTGTTGGGAGCCCCCAATAGAGAAGGACGATGCGAAAGGGATTTCACCATCCTTGCCTATTGCTGGGCTGGTTGTTTTTTCACGGTCCGATTAGTAGAAGGTGAGTGAGTAAGACGAGGCCCCTCAAGCGTAATGTAGAGCTATACCGCTCTTGTTTTTCCTTCCGCCCTGCTTAGGAGAACTTTGTCTAGAACCCACTTTAGCTAGCTTTCAAGGATACCATTACGGATGAGTGAAGCGAGTATACCGCTTCCGGAGCTCCCGAGGTAGCGCGATGGCGAAGCCCTTTCTAGTTCAAGCAGTTCCAATTCCTATTCCGCTTTCACCGCTTACACCACACTCTATGGGTTCGCCTTGTGGTGCCTTTCGATCAAGGTCTACTTTGGTTGATCCACTTTCTTCTCTGATAGCGTTATCCGCATCGAAGTTAGCTGTGTTCCTACCGCTTCTTGATATTATGGATTTTGCAATCCCTGAACGCCATAGGCTTCTACAACCAACGGATACTATTTAACGTAAATAATAAGTAGAAATGGACAAACGAGTGTGGCTACACAGAGTGAGGAAAAAACATGGTGGTACCAAAGATTGCGTATCACTCACTATGCTTTATGTAATATGGCTTAAGCAATGGTAAAATGGGAGTCCTGAGCAAAGCACATCCGATCGATATGAATGAAAGATACATCCGTCTTTTCTTCTCCTTGAAGGTTAGGTATCCGCCGTTAGTTCAGCGCCGAATAAATACTGACTTTAAAAGGGGCGACTCCCGCCTGTGCTTAAGTTGTTTCAAGCTTGTAAAGACTCGCAATCGAAAGATTTACCTGGTTTTCTTTCAGTTTAAAATCTACCTAATGGTTCATATTCCCCGGTCCATGGGTCCATGGCCGCTTAGCTTAGACAGCCTTGTTAGAGACATGAATGCGGGGTTCGGTTTCCAATTGATTTGTATTCACGGGACCTCCCTTATTGGATTTTCTCCACTTTTCTAGTTGCTTTGTGGAAAGAATGTTGAGCAAATGAGTTTAAGGGGTGGTTTTCATTACTTTTTTCAGCCTACTTCGTCTCTCTTCGAACCTCACAATCATCGATTATCCAAGTTTCATGATGAATATTGGTTTCACATTTTATTGCTTATGTGAGGAAATATCAATTTGGAACTCGAATTTGTATTTGAGTTATGATGAGGAGTGAGGTAGATTCGCATTGTTGAAGAAAGCGAAGAAAAGGATCTTTATTATGGCTTGCTTGTGGCTCTTTCTTCTATTGGCTAGTCTCGTGCATGATAGTTTCCATTTCTTTTGGAAAGCAAGTGCGGCTCGATCATAAGTGTTAGTAATAGCATGAAGTAAGTTGTCGGTAGCGGCATTAGGTAAAAGGAAAAGCTTCTCAAAAGCATCCAGAAATATCATAGAATGGTGATCGAGATCACCTTCACGGAATCATCCTTTGCAAATTGGGGAAGGGAACCAATCAAGTCACCAGGAAGTTCCCGAAACTTGGTTTAGTATTAAGGTTCTTCTCTTCCAGCGTTTAGTATTCAAGTTCTTCTCTTCCAGCCCCCTGGCCCCTCTCTGATAAGGAAAGTTTTCAAAACGAAAAGCAAATGACAAATATGGTTCGATGGCTCTTCTCCACTACCCGCTTTACTACTTTCTATTTTTTCTTATGTATTAAGTTTCCCTTAATATATAATTGGATATTACTTTCGATTTGTATATTTTTATTCCTTTGTCGTTTTATATCATGCCTAATACCTATTTGCAATCTTTGTAGTTCGTGCTTCTTCGGCTCCTCCTTTCTGATCACTCTCCCGCCGGAGATTCAAGACCCCCAGGCTCTAGCTCATTTAGCAGGGCTAAACTTCTATCTGAGTCTTTACGAGCAGGATCCGGGATGGGTTACGTTCATTCAGAACGAGCTTAATCAAAATACCCCCTGGAAGACATACCTGGGCGGCTTAAGCTCTTCCTAATGGAAGAAAAGCTCTCTTCTATGCGACAAGATGTCATTCAGGAATTTGTGGCGCTTTATCAAAGAGTAGGGCCTTATCTACCGATTGAGCCCTACTTGGTCGATGAAGCGCTTGCCTTATCTGGACCATATTCACGCAATCGATTCTTTCCACGCTTCTCCAAGCGTCTTATCAAGATCTGCGGGAGAATGAGGGAGGATCCGCTTTTCGAATGTCGTTTCCCACAACCGGATCTCCTTGAGGCGGAAAGCTCCGCAAGGAGGTGCCTGGAAGTGGAACAGAGGATCCGGTGGGAAGAAATCCCCAAGAGCAAGGCAAGTCTCGAAAGAGCTGAGCACAAGCATGCTCTCGACTTGTTTAAGTCGGAGGATCTTAGAAGGGAATTAGAAAAAAAAGAGCGGGGTAGCTCAGTAATTCTGATTCTTTTCTCTTCCAGCCCCCCGGCCCCTTTTTGATAAGGAAAGTTTTCATTTCTAAAATTAAGAATGACAAATATGGTTCGATGGCTCTTCTCTACTAACCACAAGGATATTGGGACTCTCTATTTCATCTTCGGTGCCATTGCAGGAGTGATGGACACATGCTTCTCCGTACTGATTCGTATGGAATTAGCCCGACCAGCGATCAAATTCTTGGTGGGAATCATCAACTTTATAATGTTTTAATAACGGCTCACGCTTTTTAATGATCTTTTTATGGTTATGCGGCGATGATAGGTGGATTTGGTAATTGGTTTGTTCCGATTCGATAGGTGCACCGACATGGCATTTCCACGATTAAATAATATATCATTCTGGTTGTTGCCACCAAGTCTCTTGCTCCTATTAAGCTCAGCCTTAGTAGAAGTGGGCAGCACCTTTGGGTGGACGATCTATCCGCCTTAAGTGGTATTACCACCATTCTCGAGGAGCAGTTGATTTAGCAATTTTAGTCTTCATCTATCGTATTTCATCAATTTTAGGTTCTATCAATTTTATAACAACTATCTTCAACATGTGGACCTGGAATGACTATGCATAGATTACCACTTTTTGTGTGGTCCGTTCTAGTAAAGATTCCTACTTTTATTATCACTTCCGCATCAAGCGGGGCAATTACAATGTTATTAACCGATCGAAACTTTAATACAACCTTTTTGATCCTGCAGAGGGGGAGACCCAATATTATACCAAAGATCTATTTTGGTTCTTCGGTCATCTAGAGGTGTATATTCTCATTCTGCTGGATTTGGTATTATTAGCCATATCGTGTCGACCTTTTCAAGAAAACCGGTCTTCGGGTATCTAGGCATGGTTTATGCCATGATAAGTATAGGTGTTCTTGGATTTCTAGTTTGGGCTCATCGTATGTTTCATCGTGGGCTTAGACGTTGATACGCGTGCCTACTTCACCGCAGCCTACCATGATCATAGCTGTGCCCACGAGAATCAAAATCTTTAGTTGGATCACTACCATGTGGGAGGTTCGATACAATACAAAACACCCATGTTATTTGTCAGAGGGTTCATCTTTTGTTCACCATAGGAGGGCTCACAGGAATAGTTCTAGCAAACTCTGGGCTAGACATTGCTCTACATGATACTTATTATGTGGTTGCACATTTCCATTATGTACTTTCTATGGGAGCCGTTTTTGCTTTATTTGCTGGATTTTACTATTGGGTGGGTAAAATCTTTGGTCGGACATATCCTGAAACTTTAGGCCAAATCCATTTTTGGATCACTTTTTTCGGGGTTAATCTGACCTTCTTTCCCATGCATTTCTTAGGGCTTTCGGGTATGCCACGTCGCATTCCAGATTATCCAGATGCTTACGCCGGATGGAATGCTCGAGCAGTTTCGGTTCTTATATATCCGTAGTTGGGATTGATACGTTTCTTCAGAGTTGTCGCAATCACTTCAAGCAAAGTGGAAAGAACCAAAATGCGCGGAAAGTCCTTGGGCTTTTGAACAGAATCCAACCACACTAGAATGGTTGGTACAAAGCCCTCCGCCTTTCATACTTTTGGAGAACTTCCAGGTAAAAGAGACAAAAAGCTAAAAACCTCTCCTAACTATGAAGGAAGTTTCATAGAGATAGGTGTGGGGAAATAAGTTCTTCATTTGAAGAGTTAGTTGGTGGCCTACCGCCCGCAGATTAGGAAGGCTTTTTCTCGCTAACCGAATGTAACCAAAGCGATTCCTTCTTGGTGGAGATAGGTGGGTCCTGGTCCAACCTATGTCAGTTCGAACTCGACGAGTCGTTGCTCGTGTGGAGAATCTCTCCTTTTCTTCTAAGTCTTGCTTCATTAAGTTACTTGCTCTCTCGGCCTCATAATAATAATCAATATTCAAATACTTTATGCTAAATTCAGTATAGCAATCAATGTCCGAGGGCATAGAGAACCTTAAGAGGATAGGAAAGTCTATTTATTTGAGACCGTGAGGTCTAAATTCAAGCATTCGGTCAAGACTATAAGGCGCTATCGTGCCATACCTCAAAAGGCTCGCTACCTTCTCTAGATACTTGATTGGAAGAGAGGGTAGATGTAAGAGAGTTAAAGCACTTCATTTGGAAGAAGGGTATAATGGAAAGTCAATCAATATTTCATCCGGAACTAAATAGGTCATTTACGACTCAATAGTTTATCAATCAAATACATCAAGATTCCAAAATACTACCCGCTAACGCCTCACTCTTTGACTTAGAGGTCTTAGCCCCACCTTTACTTATATCTTAGACTTATACTCTTCCTTACTTCCCTTCTCTCGCCATGTGGTTGAGGATATTTGAGAAAAGAAGAAATTGACAATACCTACTATCGATGCCTAAGAGTAGGTCTTTACCACTTGCCTAATAAGAGTAGTTTAATACCGCTTACTTGTACAAGCTTATACTATAAGAGTGAGTACGCTACCTTCTTGATTATTATCATCGAAGATATTTTGAAACCATCCTGGTGTCATTTACTTTCATAAAGCAAATCTTAGTAAATAAATGTGGGTGATCCTACTTAGAATAATACTTATATTGTGGTGTGAGGTACTAATATAACTCCACTTTATGCGTATAGGAAGGTGGCTGCTTAGAATGCTAAACAGGCCTACTAGATGGCTTATGCTAGAACAAGTCAAGCTCAACAATGCTTAAGCCCAAGGAATGGATGCGTTAAATACTGGAAATATATATTTTTATCTCAATCTAACCTATGCAAGCACTTATCCCCTTTCCTTGGATTAGGCACTACAACTATATGTGACTTAGAATCTGACTAGTAACTATACCTTATGAAAAGTAAGCACTAGCTATAGATGTAACTATATAGTCCCGAGTAAGTGGCGCGAGCGGATTGCAATAAAGCAATAGAGAGTTAGCTACATATATTGAAGTTGAATCTATGCTCTTTGCAAGGCAAAAAGCTATCCAAGATAGTAAGTACTCGGCGGTATACTCTGTAGCTCCTTGATTCCTTACGCAAGTTAGAGCCTTATGAAAGAGGGAAGACCGCTTATTAATAGGCAACTTTTCTTTAGACATAAAAAAAAGACTGCTATTTGAGGGAATGCAGCATGGGCCCTATAACTTGCTTTTCTATTTCCAACCAAAGCTAGAAGAGCAGCGTCTATCCACGAAGTTTTCGTGGTTCAGCTTGCTTGCTCACTTCCTATAACGGCAATCAAAGAAAATCTCGTTCGATCCTATAACTTAACTAAACTTAACTAAGTAGTAAAGAGAAGATTAGGATGAGTAAGCCCTGACTTCAAGTCTATGTATAGCAACTAGCTATATTACTACTTATTAGTCATACTTTATCTCGATGGACCTATTGCCGCCTATTTAGAATAATAATAAAGTCTTCTATAGTTATCGCATATTACTCCCATCGCTGAGAATTGTATACGTAGGAGAGAACCTTGCATAAAGGGGCTTTGCTTTATGGTATAGATTAGGAACCGGAATAAGTAAGGCTAACTAAAAGAGAGAAGAGGGTCTACAGTCATTCTATCTCAACACCTAAGAATAAGACGCCTATCCTTACTCTTGCATTAAATAGAATAATATTAAAGGGAGGGGAGTATATCGAATATAAGGCTGCCCTCAGCAAACCCATAATAAGGCTGATGAAAGCGAAGCGAATTTAAAACAAATAAGGTACACTCTTGATCCTTACAAAGACATCTTTACTATGACTAAAAAGTGCCGGAAGGAGAAAGTCAAAGAAGGACTCGAAACTTGCAGATAATGAATATAAAGATGAAAGATTGAATGCTTTATCAGAGATAGATTTTGAGTTGGGCTTGAACAAAGCCATTCTTCGCCTTTCTTCGCTAGTTCTCTTAAGTACATAGGTTACGGCAATACAACATTCTATCTTTTTCTTAGGCTTGAAACACTTATTTTCTTATTATCTTTTTTATTTTCTTTCGCCCTAGGCAATCTCTTTGATTGCTGACATAAACTTTCAACATAGATCAAGTTGTTTTTTAGGAGTTTTACCTCTTCTTACTTCTTGACATCAGAAAGACAAGCGCTTACCTCCTTCCTAGCAACCTACATATCTGCGCTCCAAAGCACATTCGAGTATAGTTGACTATTCCTCCTTTACGTATCTCACCCAAAGCCTACTTTATTCTCTCGCAAGCTAGGTAGTTAAGGAATTAAGTAACTAATTTAGACTGATTGGTGGCAGGTGTCCAATGAAAGCTTATGGATTCAAAGCACTTTGCTATAAGAAAGAAGCAAGGTTGTCCAAACAAAACTAGAGTTTTAAGTAAGCAAGAGATTGATTGCGTGGTAGGAAAGAAAGGAAACTACCAAGCGAGGGATTGTTTGCATATTATATACTTATTAACTTCCTGTCAAGAAAGTACTAGTTTTTAGTTAGTAGTGTGCAATACTGTTTAAGAAATGCATGCAATCCGAGACTTCGTAAAACGTATACTTGAGTCAAACTACACTAGAATAGTCAGTGAAAAACTACACTGAATTAGAAAGGTCTTTTCCTTGAAAGAATAGGTTTTTTGCATCAAGAGGCTGTGAGGAAATAAGTAACATAGTTAATGAGGAGGGGGTATGCATCTTATCATCTTCTATTCTAGAATAATAAACGATCGAGAAAGGCTGCACATGAATCTTACTCTAGAAATGCCTGTGGAATGTCCATCATCGAGAAGAAGTCGATTCGCTGAAGCATAAAAGAGAAGGAAGAAGAGATCTTATTAGTTTAGTTAACCCTTTGGCCAGCCCTTAGCATCTCAAGAATGCGCTCTTCTCAAGCGAATCCAAATAGGTGTTGGTTTGCGCAAAGGAAGCTGAAGCCAATAGACCAATGGAACTAATCAATCACTTGCTTTCCCGAACTGGACAGCAGGATTTTATCAGCACTGGACTGGAATCGCGTCGATGACTCTAATCTTTAGAGACAGAAGCAGATGGGAGAAGGTTGGATATGGATCATGATCAAGTCTACCTCGTAAGCCACTTAAAGATCTTTGAGCAGCTCAAGAGAGAAATCCGTCTTCATTGGTACAAAATAACCTTCGCCCCCCTTTTTTGTTATGGGATGGTGGTTCCTGTCTATCAACTAAGGTTATAAATTGATTCTATAAGAATCTAGTAGATCACGCACCTATTGTATTTAGTGTGATCTTATGGAAGAGTAAGGAATCGCACCCTTAGCGTGAGGGGAATAGCCGGTTTCCTTTCCTTAACTAGACTACCTTACGGTAGCTCGACCGGCACGCCAACGTATGTATTCTGCCTTCCCAATCAAACATTAGACATTGCAGCTATTTCATCCGGTCTACTAGAGTAGAGAGATCTCTCACTTCAAAGGCACATCGCACTAACTAATAGCTAGCCGCCTCACGGATCACCTTATTATGTGCAGCCTAAAGCGGGGTGTGTGCATTGTTCAACTAGAGCCGAGGAGGACAAAAGAATAAGGAACAATAGGTTCGCTACCCGATTTCAATAGTTTCCTTGATTTGAAATCAATCCAATATCCTTTCGAGAATCTAGAGTCATATCAACAACCTCCTAGTTGAAGTACAGACGAGGAAGCAGCCTATTAGTTTCAAATTACCGATCCAGAAAGGAAGGCAATCGATTCAATTCATTCCCCAATTTCAGGCTTGGTGTCATGCATTATTAAGAATATCATATAGGAAGATGGACTAGCTCGAGACCTTGGCTTCAACCAATCAATTGAATCTTGGACACATTTAATTCTTAGATATTGCTTAAGGGATCACCACATATATTTCTCAGATTATCATGTCTGTCTCGTCTTGCTATTTCCATCGACCAACCATGAGAGTGTTAATCAACTCCACCTGGAGGAAGTGTCAAAGGCGTCTGTCTATCAGTTATCGATAGATCGAACAAACCTAAAGGATCTGGTGGTTGTGTAATTGTAAGATTACTGATCATGGGATACAGATCTAGTTCACAGCTCTGCCACGCAGAGCTGAGCCTGATAGTCTTGAAGAGATGTCTTGGAATGTTTGATAGCCGTGAAAGTAAGAATTCTTTTATTTAGCCATAATTCGCCTACTTTACTTTAGAGGACTAGCTCTTCCTATTGGACTCGTGGGATTGGAGACAGCACAACCTCAGGTTCACTATCTTCTTTAGAGTGGGACAGATAGACTAGAATGGGCTGGTTTTTCAAAAGACTTGAACACCCATCCGATATAGACTCATCAAGGCAATGCGATAGGTCGAGCACAGGAGATAGGGGTTCAAAGAACCAAGCGAACAAGGGCTCAGTCTTTGTCGGAGGGTCCACAGGTTCCATTCTTGATCTGATTTCTCGCTATCTTATTCGGTGGTACAAAACAAAATACGACTCCTATTCTTGCCCGATGTAGGTAGCCACGCCCACTCTAATTCCATCCAATGTATACCACACTGTGGTAGAAGTTAAGCGCTTAAGCAGCTCCGTGTCAGCAGAGAGGTGAAAGTCGGAAAGCCAATAGCCGTAATTCTTTTGGCAATAGTGGAATAGCCAGCTAATCTTGGTCTGCAAGCTCGGGTATCGAGCAACACTACCTAGTAACCATACCATACCATACATCTACTAAACAGAGGATGACATAGCCAATAAAGGATTGGTAATTCCTGTCAGAAGAAGAATCAGAGGAATCGAAGCAATCATAAAAGCAGGAAATTGCAATGCCTTCTCCACCCCGTGTTGATAAAACAATTGTATTTAGCGCGCCTCAAGCCTCCTTCCTCGGGGTAGGTCCCGCGTATGACCCAACCCATCTCCCCGAAGGCAGGCAGGTTCGGAAATATCTTGCGCAGAAGCGAGAACCCCAGGTCCATATCTAAAAAAAATGTAGTTTTTGTAAGCAAGCTGAGGAATAAAAGTAAGAAAGATCCGCAAGAGAAGAAAGGACCTGGGACAGAAGAAAGAACCGAACCCTATAGTTGTAAAGAATTCCGTTTGTCCGCTTTCCATTTCGACCACTCGCTCCTATGTATGAAGAATGGCTCTTCCTTGTCTTCATCTTTTCCAATCGATCGCCTTGGGCGGATCCACACCACGGATATCGAGTCGATCTAGTGGCTCATGCGTGCTTAATAGTGGAGGCGGGTAACAACTGCTTCTTTCTTCTCGATCGAGTAGCCACCGTGATAAATTGGTAAGCTTCCCACGCCAAAGCTAGTCTTCCTTGCTTTCCCAACAAACAATAAGACCCATAGCATGTGCACCAGGATGGTCTTTCTATCCCTATCTATTCTCACCGAACTAGACCTCTCATACCCGGCCATGTGAGAGGTAACTACCTTTGATTGATTTTATTCGTCATAAATGATTTCACGACTCAAGCATAGCCAAGCCATTAAGCTAATATCTCCCTTGCCATTAATTCAACAAGGCTTCCGAGAAAGGCATGTTACGTAACCTAAGAACACCTACCCACCTATTAACTTTTTGAATTCTTAGCTTTGGACGTTAAGGAATGAGTGGAATGAATAGACGACGCATCTCTCTAATCGGTGCACCTCTTTGAGTGCCCTTACTCTTGGTCATAGGCTTCAGAGAGTCTGGAACTACGGCTATGGGAAAGTTCGCTATGGAAGGAAAGCATTTCACTACCTCACATCTGGTAAGTGTAGCAAGTCCAAATCCCTCATCTCATACGCTTCCCTCCACCTCCTCCGCCGGGCCTCATAAGCCTCGTGGCCAGTAGGCAATGATCTGACTTGGGCGACGGAATGTGTTTTACAATAAGTTCCAACGTTTGAGTAATTTAACTTGCTTCTTCACTTAATGCTTGCTTTCCGTCTTGCCTTTGCCGGAGGCATAGGGTGAGCTTTAGCAATAGCAGACAGTTAGGGAACCCCAGAAAGGAGGAGCGAGCTAAAGAAGGACTATTACTACCACCGAACCCAAGGCAAAGCGAAGAAGGTAAACCGAACCACGCCTACCTATGAGTTCAGAGTGGCCAAGAGGATGAATAGGTTATTCTAGTGACCATAGGAATAAGGAAGACTCGTTCTCTTTAAAGCAAAGAAGACCGCAAAAGTTCCTTCGCTAACTTTGTTGGCTTAGTGAATAGTTCTGCCTTCATTGAAGAAGAGACCTATTTTCCACTTTCAAAGTAGATTCTAGAAAAGCGGCCTTAATAAACAACTGTTCTTTCCAAGGAAAGAGAGAAAGAAGTCAAAAAGCGGGGATCGCTAATAATAAATTCTAACTATTGTTCAAAAACTCAAAGTACCAAAGATTCAATAGAATGAAATGGTTAACTAAGAATGAGAGAGTGAAAAAGCGGAGTAATAAACAAGGAGTGGCTTGCTATTTATGATGACGAAGAGCTGGTACAAGCCACCTTCAGAATGACCCTGCGATGAAAGCAATCTACATCTACATGATTCCAAGATGGTAAAAGATATAAAGTCAAAGTGCTATGGAACGATGGTGAACAACTGCGGGAGCACGGTAATCCCGACGAGTAGGATCCAGAGGAACTCAGTGTAAGTCTCGCCTCCTTGATTGGATCGCACATGTCAACTGGCTTTTCAGAGACCTAAAAGACGAAGCCCTCTCCTTCCTCTCAGAACTCAGAGAGGTAGGCAAACCTGAGTTTAGAGCCACCTCGATTCGGGATGTTGAACACCAACCGGATCGGAAACCTCATCCTAAACTTACTTCGGAATAGGTTCGAGAGCTTCCATTTCAATGTGTCTTTCCAAAAATCTTTGGTATGCCTTTTTCCTGGTCAAAAGTTTTTTTGGGAAAGCTTCTAAATCTAGGGTTCAATGTCTCCTAAAACCCACAAGGCGGGATAGTAAAGAGCTGATTCTAGGAAAGCTAGGATTTCACTTTTCTCTCAGCCATCAAGTTGGAGTAGTTAACCTTCTATATGCCGTGGAAGAATACGCATAAGCATTAGTTCTTGCCCTTCCAAAGGTAAGTGGCGGATCAAACTTGATCTAGTTCCACACATTGCCTTTTCCCTTATATGTCGTGGCGAAGCAGCTCCCTTACGGTAAAAAGGATTTGAGTGGAAGGTTGAGCGCCTTAACGCTTAGAAGTATCCTTTTCAACGGTTAGAAACCTTTCTATTCTATGACGGCTAAATCGAGGGCAGACACAACAGGTCACGAAGAGCTAGAGGATATAGAATTCATATTTACCGGGAACGGAAGGAAACATCGGCTCTTCCGAGATCTTATGTAAGGAATACTCGAAAAAGTAGAGCAAAAAGATCTACAAAACTCTACAAGAAATGTCTTTCCCGCAGAAGACTCTAACTCCTCATAGCATTACGTCAATCTGCAAATATCGAATGATGCTTGACAGATTCACCATCCATTCAGCTTTGAAATCGGAGACAAGGAAAACTTCATAGAAGCGCCCATGGATCAATATAGAGATGCGAACCAATATCCTTTTCTGGTGGGCTCAAGTACTCGTCTTTTTGTGCAAGGCCTCGTGTCAAAAACTTCCAACCACGTCCTCCTACCTCGCCCATTTGCGGAGATCATCTACATTTTGCTCCGCTTTGAGCTCCAAATGCCCAAACGCTTTTCCTTCGGGAGGCGTAAAATCGCTTTTCTCAGAGGGGAGGACGGATGATTCAAGTAAGTGAGAGCCTACATATCACCGAGATGGGCCAAGGAAGAAAAAGCACCCACTGTTCGTTAATTGAAATTCTCTTTGCTTAGCGCCCTTGTGTTTCAATAGAAAAGCACCGGAGATATCTGTGGAACTGCTGTTTTTCTTAGGGCAAGCTAGCGTATAGAAGTAATCTATCCGTTAGCCAGTGAAGCATTTAGGTTCAAAGGCACAGTTTCAAGTGTTCTTCTTCATCGTTTGGCACTTCACTTTTTGTTGAGTAATCCAATGGCCTAATGACACATGCACATCTTTTGGTGATGTCGCCTTACTTAGTGACTAGCTCAAGTGCATTTGATCGCAAAAAGACTGGCATTGGCTCGGGTCAAATCTACGGGGGCATGCAAATCAAATGCGAAAGAAAGGAAAACATTTCTGCTTTCTTACGCTTCAATGCCGTGATACACTCGTGGATGTTTACGATACCTACCCATTAATTGCTCTAACTTCTCGTGGTTCACCCCTAGCTATGCCCGCTTCTATGAAATTCCAAATTCTGCTTGCAAGCTCATCGGAGCTAGGCAACTCTTTGTCGATGATTTCATGCCTACCAAGCGTGTACACTCTAATGTATACACCCTTTAAGAAAAGAAATCCTTCTCGTGATTCGCTGCTTTTTTGATTCATTTTATCCCAATAATAGCATAGACATCATATTTTTTTTCTTGCAAGCTCAAGTGCTTGATTGTTGACAAATTCTTCTCTCAAATAGGCACCTCGTGTACCGTCTATAGTTTCCTCGCCTTGAAGGGGGGCGACGCAGCTATTTTCTTTAACAACACGTCATTCAACGAAGTGTTTTCGTTATTTGGTCATCACTAAAAAGTTTCTTGTGATAAAGCGAGCCTATTATATTAAGTTTAGAGGATTCTCCTAACGTGATGAGTTTAGTTTCTCACTTTTAAAGATCACTGGTGGCAATGGTACTTCCTTTTATGCAACAACTCCTGTATGTACCATTTGGTAATTGGAGTTTGATAAGACCATGGATCCTTATATACAAAACATACTTGGCCAACTAAGGCCCTGGGTCCAATGTCCGATATATTATCGCCACCGAGGAGGTGTTTGGCAAGGGTGTGACCGTTGTTTTGGGACAATGTTCAAGCAGGAGGCCATGAATCATCTAGTCTCGCCATGGGGGTGAGTTTATCTCATTGCTCCTTCCTGGTGTAAAGCCGATCACCGAGGTTTATGTCTATCAAACCGAGCTCTTGAACCCAATGTTTGGAACATCAACGTCCCTCTCCGATCGTAATCGAGGATTTGATCTATCATGAAGTTTTAGCGCCACATAAGATCCACGGCATGTTATCCGGTCGGTGCAAATGCTTTGAGTTGTCGGAAAAAGCCAGAGCTTAAGTAATTCCTCGATTTAGTATAGGGTGTCCAGAAGAGCTATCAAGGGAAGGTGGGCGAACCCACACGAAAGTGAAAACCCTACTTTATTAGTCATCAATGCGATTTCGCACTTTTTGATACCTCTCGAGGGGGGTACACTTTAAAGGCATGCAAAACGTGCCTTACGGTCATGTTGGACGAGGCTAGGCGGTGAATGCAACGCTGGGAAGTTTTGTCCCGTTCGAGAGGTTGAGCGAGCCAACCAATTCGATGTTTTGAATGGCCAAAGAATAGGTGTTTACTCCTCTTACCAATTGAGGTTTCGCACAACTTTTGACTAGGGCTTCGTAAAGGTTGTAGTTTCACGAGGAGCCCATAAAGCGACTTGTTTTACCTATGGGATGTGAAGATTGGCTCTGCACGACACGGATTGATTTAAGAACGGTGATGAAAGAAATCAATTTATGAGAGACCGTATTTCTGTTGTTTCGGTACAACTCAAGATCGATTAAGGAAATAGGGAATAACAATAGTGAAAAGAATAGAAATAGCATGACCCTTGCTTGGGACTTCTTTTCTTCTATCTCTATAGAGATGACCAGGAAGCAAATGAGAAAGGGACTACTTTTTTACTACGGTCAAACTATGATCAAACTCTCTAATCTTACTTCCGTGTGAAAGACCGTCCTAGGCGTGAGTACAAATGTGTCGTATGCGTTCTAAGTGTCGTGAGACGAATGCTTCTTGGCGGAGTAAATGGTATGACACGACCTCTTTTTGCTCCATATAAACGAATTTGAAAAAGGAAGAAGGCTTTAGCTCCCTTCCATTGTCTTGGGTTGAAGATCAAGCGTGAACTTCTCCCTCATCTAAGGTTAGGTTGTGGATAACATACTTCCCCTTGGGCCGGATCTTCCCAAGTATAACACGATCCATGAGCGATATCAATGCAGTGACAGTCCTTACTATTGAGTCCTGTCTTTGGTAAGATGACAACGCTCTAAAAGGTTTGTTTAAGAAAGCAATCATATCCCGTCCCCAAGTGCGGTATGGACCCCAAAGAGTTATATAAGTAGGAAAATGGGAAGAATTGAGGCACCTACACAAGTAATGGGTCAGCTTATGATTTTAGGCATGGTTATCGAGGGATCGTCCCTACCCATCTCAAGGCAAGATCGGATCAAGATGGTTTTGAGAGGAAGGCTGGTGGCATACGAAGAGAGGGTGATGTAACATCGCATTCCCTTTCTTTGATTGAGAGAAGGATAAAGCAGAAAAAAGACTTGACTGAAATTCCATTCGCTTTTTTCCTTCCCGAGATATGGAATGTCATTAAATTAAGTAGATGAGATGCCAAATATAGGCAGGAGTTATTTCGCCAAGCAAAGCTTTGTGTTCAAGGTAAAGAAAGACGGTAAAGCCCATTAAAAAGAGTGCCACGCAGAAGCACCTCCTGTGTCACTCGATCCAAACCTGACACATCTTTCTTTCTATACGAAATGAGTTCGACCTTTTTTTCAAAATAGAAACAGAAAAGAAATTTAGGAATAGTGCGGTGCGACGGAACGAATCAAGTGAAACGAGTCCCCTTATGACATTTTTTCATCCAAGCAAGGGCGTGTTGCATGGGATTCATCAACAAAGGGATAGGGATAAGGGGCCGCATACGTCCAAGACAGCCTTTCATCTCGGTCGCCATGGAACCCCCATCTTCCAATTCCTCTTACAGAGATCGTTGACTCACTTGCCTTATTTTAAGGAGACTTCCAAGCCAAAACAAGACAATGGGCAGTCACCAGATCTTCTTTATGGAGGTGGGACTGGGACCTCCTCAAAGAAGATCGCATGTCTGAGAATGCTTGCATACGGTGGCCACACACACTTCTCCCCGCCTCCAAAAGCTCCCTATGACCCTTTATGCGGAGCATTCAAAGTTCCTCACGATGTCAAGCAAGACTTTGTTCTCGATTTGGGAGAGCAAACACAGCTTCGCCATCCAGCCAAGTATCTTTATTGAATTGTGACCCTATCTAGCGCTTAAAAATCTTTCTTCTTTCTCCGTTACTAGATTCCGGTTAAAACGCTTGGTCCACCCATGCTTTTCCTCTCCATTTTTCATATGGAAAGGGAAAGCAGTGCCAACTTATTGGAATTCTGCATGGCATATTTCACAACCTTCATTCCTGCTATTCCGTGCTCTAGTGCTCGAGTCATAAACCTATTACCCGCTCCGCTTTCCCATTCCTATTGCTTTCGGTATCTGAATCTTCCTGAATTCAAGTAGAGAATACCCGGGCTTTCTTCTTCTTTGATTTTCCTTGGGGATAAAAAATGGATTTCGACATAGCACCAAGGCATTAGGATTCTAAGATTTAGGAGGGAAGGCTGAGGAGAGGGATCACATGCATTGAAGCAATCTCAAGATTCAGAAACGATCAAAATAATGGTACGAGGAGAAGAGAGGAGAGTCACGAAAATAGGGTAAACGCAAAGAGATGATGAAAAGCAATCAGAGAGGAGAGGGAAGAATGACAATGGAAATCATAAAGCTCGATGAGGAGCACATTACTATGAATAATAATGGAGAGGGACATTAAAGGGGAAAAGCGAGCAAAGAGATATAAAAATATATTCGAATAGCTTTTCTCTTCTACTTCGTTTTCTTGTTTAGATTCATTACTTCAGTTGATTGAACATGGGCGGATACCTATAAGGACACCATTTCATTGACCTTCGCCCTTTTATATCCCTCGTTAAGATATGTTATCCGGACCAACTCCCACGTAGAAAACCAAGAGCGATGAGTTACAAAACCAAGAGCAGTTAGAATCGGCGTGGCTGCGTGCTCTTTTCCCTGACTAGCTTTTTGTGAAAAGCATTTCGCACGAGCACACCTCGATGAACTCGAGAAACCTACTATGGAATCAATCAACCCATCGCACCCGAAAGTGCTCTTCTCTCCAAGCTCTGCTGGCAGTGTTTTACATTAAAATCCCGAGCGATTTTATGCTATCAAAGTAGGTGGATTGGTCTGTGGTGCTCACTAAACCTGCTATTGGACGGATCGGACATAGGTCTTAGATGATCTCGATCTTGAAGAAAGCATAACTAATGTCATTTTAAGAGAAAGATGGCACTATGGATTGAAGGTAGCTTTTTCTCCATATGGGAAATCAAAACTTCATTTGATTGAGCGCTATAGGTTAAGTTGGTTGGTTAGTGTATCACGACCGGGGACACTGCACTGACTCATTCCTGTCTTCTTCAAAACCGAAACGGATAGGTTGTCTTAAAGATCATTTCTATAGCGAGAAGGAGGAACTTTCTTAATAAGGCAACTCGTAGATTTTAAACTCATTCATCTTTCCTTTTTCTTGAACAGCTCGGTCAAACCAAGCAAAGGAACAAAGTTAGTGCAAATGTGGCCATGTAGGTGCTGCAGAAAAGCAACTTGATATTGCGATCCAGATCCAGCAAGAAGTAACGTTGCACTATGACTCAATCCAGTTGGAAGAATAAGCTTATATATCCCAATCCATCGGGTCTAAGTCCCTTCCAATCAGATTCATAAACACCTAACATAACAAAGCAGCCCACAAGGCCTTGTTGAGGATGATCTCCATGTGAAATTCGAGAAATTCCATTCCATTTATACGAGAAGTGCCGATCCCTTTTTAAGAATAAAAGGGGGTTTGAGGGTGTCCCACCGGTTCCCATGGCCACAAAAAGCTAGCGGTTCGACTCTTGCTTGAGTTTGATAGGTGAGATATTTATTTAAGGAGGTACGTTCTATTTCTTTTCCTTTGTTTTATTCTCGGCTGGATGGTGTACTAGCTTGGTTTGGCTGGCACTATTGGGTATCGTGGGCGTCTCATCCCTTGGAGGTTAGGGTATTGAAAACACATTGAATAGAGATCCGAATCGAATACAAAAGATCGGAAATGTCCGTTCGTTCTTTTCCACCTGATGACGAAGTGCCCGGTCTCAAATGTAAGTGCTTTACACTAATATAGATAGCCGCCTAAAAAGCACACAGAAAATCGAAGAAATGGATATTTAGAGCCACTTTAGAGCTACGGCACCACTCCGTTCGACCTATCGGCTCCCCAATGCTTAACCGGACGGACTGATTCTAGAGTTCTGTTTTAGTAGAAACTTGATTGATTCGCTTCTCGTATAAACAGCTAAAGGAAAGGCTTCGATCACACACTTGTCGTCTGGGACCGCCCACATTCATTCATTTCATTCATTCATTGTTCTGTTGTGGATTCGAACCACTAGCACAAATTTGATTTCGAGTCAAAGGGCGCTTTTTAGGATTTCCATTCTTTTACCTTTCGTAACCTCTCTTTCTAAGTTATGTTTTTTTATTGTTGTCAATTTCCATTCGTTTAGTACGAGATCGCTTCACACCTCGCGGTGCTTACACCTCTCGCCTATCGAAGTTCTGTTCAAAAACCTCGTACGAGAACTTGTATAGAGAAGGATTTCCTGGCGTAGCAGTTCTTCCATACCAACTTAGCTGCCCGGCCGCTATTGGCATAACAACCCGGTACACCATAGGTTATTGACCCAGCCCTCTCGTACTAGGGCTGGCTCTCGCAGCTTCTCCCTTTAACACCAACGGTAGATAGGAACCGAACTATCTCACGACGTTCTAAACCCAACTCACGTACCACTTTCATCGGCGAACAACCGAACCCTTGGGACCTTCTTCAACCCCAGGATGTGATGAGTCGACATCGAGGTGCCAAACGACTCCGTCGATAAGAGCTCTTGGGAGTCATCACCTGTTATCCCCGGCGTACCTTTGATCCGTTGAGCGAGAGCCCTTCCACACGGGACTCCCGGATCACTATGGCCGACTTTACCGTCTCTGTTCGATGATCGGTCTCACAACAGTCAGGCTTATACCATTACGCCACGAGCGTAATCAACGCTTGATCCTACCTTCGCACACCTCCCTTACTCTTTAGGAGGCATCCTCCCCAGATAAACTACCCACCTCGCAGTTGTCACTTCGAATGATCGGTGCGGCGGTTAGGCATCCTTAGACGAAAGAGTGGTCTTTCGAGATTGGTCGTTGTGTGTCACCACCTCCCACCTATCCTACACATTCGATCAAGGTTGTCATCGAAGCTATAGTCAAGGTGCACGGGTCTTACCGTCTAGCCGTTGGTACTCCGCATCTTCACGGAGAATTCAATTTCACTGGTCCATGTCGGAGACAACAAGGCGTCGTTACACCATTCGTGCAGGTCGCTACTTATGCGATAAGGAATTTCGCTACCTTAGGACAGTTAGAGTTCTGCCGCCGTTTACGGGCTTCCATTCAAAGCTTATCACACTTCTCCTTCCGACCTTCCAAAGACTGGCAGTGTGTCGACTCTATACATCGTGTTACCACTTAGCGTAGTCCTGTGTTTTTAATAAATTCGCTACCCCCTGGTATGTGCCACTTTCCTAATCAAAAGATAGGAGAGCACCCCTTCTCCCGGGTTAAGGGGTCATTTTGCCGAGTTCCTTCGACATGGTTCTCTCGGACGCCCTAGTATACTCTACTTGTTCACCTGTGTCGGTTTGGGGTGCAGTCAGTTCACCGGGAGGATCGCCCTCCCAATTCAAGTTTTTTCCGGAAGTTTCAACCATCGTTGACTATGACAACAACGCGACCGACTATTAAGATCCTCGCTACTATGGCAGGGCGGTACGCTCTGCTCTCTCGCGACCTCCACTCTAATCAAAAGACTAAAGGCCCCTACGGAAGATGAAAAAGGCGAGGACTGAAATGAGAAAGGAAGGAGTTCGGCAAGACGACTTCAGTTCACACGTGAAAGTGCTTCAAAGGTGTCAAGAGGTGCGCTGGAGCCGAGTCGGCATGTTCGCTCATTGGCCGAGTGTTCGCCTGCATTGGGCCGAGTGTTCGCCCACTTCTTTTCTTCGCCTTTAGAGAGAAATCCGTGTCCGCCCAAAGAAGAAAACGTATGCGGCGTGTACGGAAGCGCAACGGCTTTCGTGCTCATCCCTTGCTTCAAAACTACAGGTTTTAGCCCTCCGTTTGCTGGTCGCCAAAGACGAGAGCTTCGCCTTTGAAGCGCCCGATGGCGTAGGGCGACCGGGCCAGCCAAGCCCCTCTCAATTAGTTGACGGCTTTGATGACTCGACGGTGAATATTAAGGAAAGGAGAGCGAGGGGAAGAGGGGGCAGCCCTCGGCCCGATCATCCAATTCGCCCGACGATCCGGGCATGGTTCAAGAGTCAAAGCAACTTCGTCACTTTCGTGTACCCATCGGACGGCAGCCCTTCGGGGTTCCTTAGGGACCGATTCACTCTGCATAGATTGACTGAACGCAGTAAAGCCTTCCAATCGGCAAAGCGATCGTGTTTTTCACAGGATTTCTCGTTACTCATGTCAAGATTCTCACTTCGATATCTCCGTGTCTTGTCACCAAAAACCTTCCCCGATTGACAGAGCGTCCCGCCATCGACACTTGAAAAAGTTGCTTTCAAGGTCTCGTCGCTTCGGTGAATCACTTGAGCCCTGAGACATTTTCGGTGCCATGGAGCTAGACCAGTGAGATATTACGCTTTCTTCAGAGGTGAGAATGGTTGTCATCGTACGCTCTCATGGTTGTAAGTGATTGCTTAGGGACCTTAGCGTACGATCTGGGCTGTTTCCCTCTCGACTTTGGATCTTAGCACCCAATCAGTCTGTCTGTACTAAGGATGACGGCCTGTATTCGAGTTTCCACAGGGCTGGTAAAGCGAAATGGGGGCACCCTAGCCCATTGAGTGCTCTACCTCGACCATCGACATCATACGCTCTCTTTGAAATAGATTTTCATGGAAAACCAGCTATATCCGATCTTGGTTGGCCTTTCACCCCTAGCCACAAGTCATCCTCGTATTTTGCCACATACGTGGGTTCCGGTCCTCCAAGGCCTGTTAGAGCTCTCTTCAACCTGCTCATGGCTAGATCGATCGGTTTCGGGTCAAATAGGAAGAACGTAAATCTTCCACCTCTGGAAAGCGCCTACACCTAATGGCTTAAGCTGCTGTTCCCATTTCCTCGCCGACCCATCATGCGAAAAGGTACGCCATTAGAGTGAGTGCGCCAGCGCTCCGCTCCTTCGACTGATTGTTCGCATCGGATCTCAGGTTCTCTATTGCACTCCCCGATTGGGGTTCTTTTCACATTTCCCTCATGGTACTTGTACGCTATCGATCATTGAGGAATACTTAGGCTTAGAGGGTGGTCCCCCTTTCTCGCGTAAAAGCGATCATCATTCGAACACGCCGCGCTTTTCTTTGGGAAGGATCGAACCATGGGAACGAATGAATAGGGCTATCACCTTCTTTGGCCGGATCTTCCAATCTTTTTAGAAAACCAATTCACTGCGCTCCCCACCCCGTCATCAGTCCTGTGTTGCCTATGCTTGTGCCCCAAAACGGTTGCTGACTTTGTACAACTCCGTAGGGCGCGCTACGGCAACTTTTCTAACTACGCTTGCTGCTTGCTGGTTTTTCCATCATCCAATCCACAACAAATCGAATGAAACCGCTTCGGATTTCTTTTGATGAAAACCCTTGTTCCGCTCTCGCCGCCGCTACTAACGGGTCTCGGTTGATTTTCCTTCCTTTAGCTACTCAGATGTTTCAGTTCGCTAAGTTTGAAAAAGTCCAAAGAGCGCAGACTAGCCACGGAGCTTGGATACGGTTTCCCGATCGGAGATCCATGGATCATGAAGAATCTCTCCCCATGGCCTTTCGCCTCTGAAAGCGTCCTTCCTTCTCAATGCCCGCATCCATCCAATGCATGATTTTCGATGGCGTCGAACATGAGTGGACACCCACACAATCTCGATTTGACACAACAACACTTTTCCACCTCTCTTCCTTCCCTTGGATCGAGATAGGAAATCCTCACTTTTCCAAGATGTAAGAGAAGCAAGCAACGGATTGAGCAACTTAGCGCTGAAAGCCGTTGCCATTAGCGCATCCGCTTTTCTTGCTTGATTTTTATACGATTTTTTGAGCAACTAGCGCGAAAGCCGTTGGCGTTAAGCGCATCCGTTTTCTTGCTTGATTTTTATACGATTTTCTCAAGTGATCTGTCCAACTAAGTAGAAAAAGGACACTAGAGTGTGGCTACACGTGGTATAGGGCTGCTCGTCCCGCTTTGGTGTTGAGGGAGCTAAAGTGGAACTCTCACATACATGTTCCTTAAGTTTTAGCTCGCTAAATGATACAAATCTCGCCGATGGATCGGCAAGTACTCCACGGTCGTGACTATCAGCTAACGTTATGGGCCGTTAGTGGTGGTTCATTGCCTATAGTGTTGTAATCCGAATCCAAGTTTTGTGATAACCGTGTTGTTTACTTTCAGTGTTGTTTATTGTTCACAATTTGGATTGAGCTCGGTTGAGAGTGTCATGCTCTGTCAATATCTGTTGCGGGAGTTGTCATTCTCTGTTACTAGAGTTGTCAATCTCAGATGCAGGAGTTGTCGATTGCAGCCATTCTCGCCGTGTCAAGCTTGTGACTTGCGTTGTATCGGGTTGGTAACAGCTTGTATCTCGATAGGACTGAATGTAGCCAGGAGTTGTCTTAGGTTAGTCTAATGTGCCAAAACGTTAGTCAAACCACCTAGGTTGTGTTTGTTCCGGAGAGTTCGGCTAGTCCGAGTGATCTGGGTTATCCTCGCTTTTATCCTCTGTTTCGATCTTTTTTTTTCGACTATAGGGGTTTTGTAGCAGCCCAAAGAAAGATCCGTGTGACGTAGAGTCATATTAAGGATATAATAATGCTTTCCCCCTTGCGAGAAAAAGTAGGAAAATGGACTGAAATTGTTGGATAAGTGGATTTGCGTGATCTCAACAATCGTAATGAATATTCCATCATCCAAACTAAGCTTCCTCGGATCCTAACCCATTTGTCATTATCGAGCCTCGTGACTCCGGCTGTGTTGATATCTTCAGATTACCTGTTATCATTCTATCTATCTGGTTATTGCTTTATGTGTTGGTTGGTATTTCACTATTTAAGTAGTATAGTTACTGATTCTATTGGTGAAGGATTGCTATTGTTGACATCTTCGTGATGGAAGCCGAGGGAAAGGCCACCAAGAGATTCAGGTGGGTCGGCCTTCTATATTACCTAGTCGCCCGTTACGATATTCCTTTACGAGAATAGCCTACTTTCGCTTCTAAAGTAAAGTGCCTTTTTTTTCAACAACTCAATAGAACTTTTTTCTTTTTTCATATTATGTTATTTGCACTTTGGATTTTCCTCTCTCGCTCCTGGACTCTTGTTTAGCTTGTTAGAGGGAATGATCCTTGAGGGATCCGGGTTTTTCCTTCCTACGATGAAGGTGCCTTAAACCAAATGAATATCTCAAGCACTCGAGTAAGTCATGGGATTTATTACTGAGGACGAAGGGAACGCGTCATTCTTTCCGCCATTGGACTGATCATTTCTTTTGGCTTTCTAGGCCATAGATTAGTGAACTTTCTCTTCTAATGAAATAGATCTTTCAAGTTTTCGTATGAGTCTACTAGTCATAGGTTTTTATTTTGTTAGTTCTACCGAGATAGGTATGGAAGCCATGTGAGTATATATCCGGGTATGCTTCTAACTTCACCTCACGCCATAAACGGAATCCCTATCATGAGCGCAGAATCAGATTTACAAGTTCGATGCTTTGAGTGAGCTTTCTCCTCAATATGGATGTGGTGATTGTTCATAAACTCCTTGAAAATCAGACAGACTTATTATCGGTGCTCCAAGCTCCATGTGTTCTAGGGCTAAGACTACGTTGGTGTAGGCTCCCTTATCCTTCCTCCGCATTCAGCCGATCGATTTCTAAATGAGTGGAATTTCGATTCTCTAACTGCTCAAATAGCAATGGTTTCCTGTTCGCATTGACCCTAGGATTGGCGGCTTGGCTTAAAGAATATGGGATTCTCTTTCCGGTGGAAAATGGCATCTGAAAATGAGACCGAGACCTACTTTTCGAATTGTCGAGGAGGCTATGAGATCCACTTTCTTTTGGAAAGGAGAAGGGAGAAGCAACATTTCAACCGTGTGAGGATGGACTCTAGACCCACTCGTTACGATTCTCGTGATTGCAATTTCTCAAAATGGATCATAAAGTTGATCCTGTTTACTAACTCACTCTCGAAGTAGAAGTACCGGACCAGGTAACCGTAAGATAAGGCCACTCGGCAAGACTGGACTAGTTTAACACGGCTATCTAGTGGAACACTATATATATAGGACTTGTAGAGCTTGAAAAAGCTTGTTTTGGTCTTTTTCTCTTTTCCGGCTTTGAACTTCATAGACGGACTTACCAACCGATGAGCCAAAGTAGCAAATTTCTTCGTCACGGGAGGGGCGGACTCTCGTTAGTAGATCGAACTTTCATTTCTTCCTTCCATTTCATCTGTTCAAGTAGTCTCCTTTTCAAGTAGATACGGCTTTGATACCAGACCGGTGTGCATTCTATGCTTACCCAGTGAGCGAAGGAGCGAGCCAATTCCTCTGTTTCCGTAGAGCCAATTCCTTTGAAGAATTGTTTGCTTTCTTGTCTTTCCTCCAAAGGAGCAGTGGAAGACCAGGTATCTTCGTAGTTGGCTCGAATGATTGCTTGCAGGATTTCATATTTTCCAAAGTTGATCAGCTTAGTTGGAAGAGATAGATAGGAGAAGCGAATGCCGTATGCGCGGTGTGCCAATCAATCCAATTTCGTGAGATCGAGTCAAGATAAGAAGGCAAAATTCTTTGGAGTAAAGTCGCTGGAAGAAAGAATAGGAATTGATCTAGCTATAGTATAGATAGAGTGTCGGATGAAATGCTTGACAAGGCAAGGAAACAGAACTTCCACATCCTCTGTTCACACTACCTGGATTGGAATTGGTTCTATCGAGATATACCGACTTGAAACAGGAATTTCTTGGTAATCGCTGCTTCTTTGAAGCAAGTGCTTTCGGGTTGGCTCTTCCGATATGTGTATTTGCTACCCATACGGAACAATTTCATTGATGAAAGATGGATGGCTATTCTCCACATTTGCCAACACAAAGGCACTTTTTCTTCTATTTCGTGATTCCTTTCTTTCTCGTCGCCATTTGAAAATGGATTTCTCCTCCTGGTTTTAGTCACACACGTCTTTTCCACCTAGGAAGGATGCCCCTATGATCATTCCATGCTCGCCTTCGCCCGAGCGGTCCTGTGGAAGGAAGCCAATAATGGGAGTGTCGGCGGAACTTCATTAATGAAAGGATTTGCACTGCCCACCGTGTCATGAGGATGAACTTCAATAGCCCATCATAGCACTCTCGATCGAGGGGTTAGGGAACTCTTGAAGATATCGATAGAATAACATTTCTTTTTCATAAGTTTCAGTGGACGCAGAGCCAACAAGTGCAGTTTTTCAGCGTAAGGTCGGGTTACAGAAAGGCCTATTTTGATAAGCAAGGCATTGCAAACAAATAGGTAGAGCAGAGAGCTAACTCTAAGGAGCGAGCTTGTTGTAGTTGGTCTAAAGGGAAATAAAGGACTGTCCCGCTACTACTTCCTTGATTCCCGGGAAAGAAGGAAGACCGAGGGTAACTAACTCTTCCTTCCGAAAAATCTATATCCCATTTCGTTTTCATCGAGCCTTCCCCCCGTTTGGAGTATAGCCAAGTGGTAAGGCATCGGTTTTTGGTATCGGCATGCAAAGGTTCGAATCCTTTTACTCCAGAGCATACTTATTCTAGAAAATAGAAAAAGAAAAAGAAAGTCTCATCCCTACCCTAATAAATAAATGAAAGTAGATTTACATTATTTTTGTATTTCTAGGGGGAATGTTGAGGCAAACTTACGATGCTGACAAGCTGGTTAGGTGCCGAGTTGGATTAGACATCGCAGGTTTCAGTTTAAGAATTGGGAAGAGGTTAAGAACCTAGTGGAATCCACTGCGAGGGGAAGTGTCAAGTGAAGAAAAGCCCCAATTTTGGAGAGGATTGCATAATTGGAGAGTAGAATTGGAGCAAAGCCGTGATCTGGTAGGCGATCGGGTACAAGTGCTAGACTGGAGCTAGACAAGAAGCGTTGAGCAGGAACTTGAGCAATTCCAGAAACCTTAGAAGAAACTGGATATGTGGCAACAAGAAGGGCTTAGCTGTAATCTTGAAACAGTGTATGATACCGGCACATATCACCGATGTGATGTACCTGAATTCATTCATGTTCTGTGGAGTCTTTCTTTTAATATTCTTATTTTTTCTCAGTTTAATTAGGAAGCAAATGCGGTTTCAAGATGAACTCAACCTCGAAAAGGAATTCAATTAGCTGTGCAGTTAGCCCTTTGATCTTGAATAATTGGTTGAAATGGATATTGCCTGTCACTTGAAAATAAGGTTGTTTCATTTAGAATTCAGCAAGTTTCTTAGAAAATTGTTGTTAAACAGGTTGACGTTCCACTGGGAATGGAATAACAAAGGCTTTTGGCAGTTTGTGGATCGAGATGTGATTCGCTTTTGAGTAATAGTTTCTTTCATTTGGTGTGCTCTTCCGAACCGGTAATAGGAAAAATTTGGTGCATTCTACTTTCTTTGTTATGGTATTTACAATCCTTGAATTGTTTGAACCTGACTCTCATTATCTGTCTTCATGGTCTTGAGGGTATTTTGGATATCGTGGAGGTAACTGACGATGAATTCGTCTCTTGCCTCACCAATCTGAACACGGAGTTTCCAAAGCTACAAGAGTGCTTGGTTAAACGGTGCCATTAAGTTTCAACTGTCTTTAAACTTACTACTTCAAGTGCAATTATCAACTCCTTGCAAAATTGTTGGCTTTCTCATCTACAAAAGGCAACTCTGGTATTCAAGGAAACAGATAATTAGGTTCCACTCACTACGTCAACTAAAGCAACTGCATCTGGAGCACTTACCAGGGAAAATCGAATAAATAATGACGTAGTACGAGGGGATTTTTTTTCTCACTATTGCCATCCTGTGTTCAGTTCCAATTTCGTAGTAGGAGACAGACTCAAAGTCAATAGATTCCTGTCCTTTTCTATAGAAATAGGCTTGGTCAAGTGCTTAAAAAAGAGGTGACCCGAATGATTTCAATGAATTGCTATTTGGTCAGATTGGAACAATTGGATTCGAAGGGAAAGAAAGACTGTGAACGAAGAGGGCCGCCCATGATCGATTGGATTCGCAAATAAAGTAGAGGGCCCGCCTGTCACCACCAAATCCACCGAACCAAATTGTAGATCGCTAACTCTCTTGTCGACGCCTCTAACTTATGTACGAGTTAAGAATGAATTGTTCCAGTAGAGAGAGCAGGATAAGGATTCAGATGAAGGAGAGTCTACTTATGGAAATGCCATCCTCTCTTTCCTTAGTAGCAGAGTGACTAGCTACCCCGACTTTTTATTCGATTCCATTCTTCGTGCAGGAGTCCAAAGTGCATCTTCCAACTCCCTAATTGCGTCTTCCATGAAGTTCGAGACCCCTCACGTGCCGCTGCCCGTGAGACTCGCCTTTGTACACTTTGCGCACCGCCGACTAGACCCGCTACTACCTCGTGATCCAAATACCTGCGATCTAGCTCATTCTTTTTAA